>OZ038383.1:121580344-121616983 GCA_964036045.1 Eutreptiella sp. 'Long Island Sound 2002' | reverse complement strand
CCGCCGCCAACCGCCATCAACCACCAACCACCAACCACCAACCGCCGCCAACCACCACCAACCGCTACCAACCGCCAGTTGCCAACTGCCAACCGCCAATCGCCGCCAACTGCCAACCGCCAACCGCCACCAACCACGGCTGAACACATGGTGTGCCTGCCTCCTTTTTTGGGAAAACTGTGTAACGGAACACCTTTTTTTTCCCCCCGTTAAGGACCGCCCTGCGTCCATATCGGATGACAAGTCAGAGTCTGCGCCAGAGAAATGAAATCCGCACTGCCAATCCTGTTGTCTACGGCAGAAGCAAAGGCACCGTTGACCAGCCGCGGATGAGTTTCCGGATTTGATGAATGTCACCGGCGGCTGTTGTTTTGTCTCTGCCTGATCATCAGCCCTCGTATAGCCCTCTTTGTTGGCAGTGTGCCATTGATGGCCCTATGCTGGTCCATGCCACTGTGTGTGCGGTGGCTGCCACAAGGGGTGGGAGGGGGGCGGCTCATACCACTACACTTCCACCTTTGCTCCCATCCCCATCCCTCCACCCGACCATCCCAATGATCCCCCCCCCCCCCCCCACACACAGCGACCGCACTTGGAGGTGTGTGCCCCGCTCCCAGACCGCATGGCGCGGGAGTGAGTGCGGCGCACCAACGCCTGACTTCCCCAAAGAGAGGCACTCCGTGGGTCCCTAGGACCCTCTTCGGATCGGGAAGACAAGCCCAAAGCCCAAAGCCCCCCCCCCCCCCCCCACACACAGTCCCGCAGCCCTTATCCCCCCCCCCCCCAAGTGAGCGTCAAACCGCTGGGGCAAACCGCGGGGCAAAGGGATGACAGCCACATAGCAGCGCCTCGGGCAGGGGCGTTGGGGACCCACGGGGGACCAATGGGCACCCCCGTCAGCCCTGGCAAACCCCCCGGCAAGGGGCCCCTGAAGGCCTGGCAGTGCATGGCATGGGAGGGCGGGCACCGCAGTCCCCTGAGTGCCTGATCCCGGGGATTTGGGGGGGGGGTGGCAGACACAGGGATCTGGGTCTGCTACCCTCACCAGCACACCAGCCATGTGCCTGCCCCCCTGATCAGGGGGGGGGGGGGGGGCAGACGCAGGGATGTGGGTCTGCTACCCTCACCAGCACACCAGCCATGTGCCTGCCCCCCTGATCAGGGGGGGGGGGGGGCAGACACAGGGATCTGGGTCTGCTACCCTCACCAGCACACCAGCCATGTGCCTGCCCCCCTGATCAGGGGGGGGGGGGGCAGACACAGGGATGTGGGTCTGCTACCCTCACCAGCACACCAGCCATGTGCCTGCCCCCCTGATCAGGGGGGGGGGTGGCAGACACAGGGATCTGGGTCTGCTACCCTCACCAGCACACCAGCCATGTGCCTGCCCCCCTGATCAGGGGGGGGGGGGGCAGACGCAGGGATCTGGGTCTGCTACCCTCACCAGCACACCAGCCATGTGCCTGCCCCCCTGATCAGGGGGGGGGGGGGGGGCAGACGCAGGGATGTGGGTCTGCTACCCTCACCAGCACACCAGCCATGTGCCTGCCCCCCTGATCAGGGGGGGGGGGGCAGACGCAGGGATCTGGGTCTGCTACCCTCACCAGCACACCAGCCATGTGCCTGCCCCCCTGATCAGGGTGGGGGGGGCAGACACAGGGATCTGGGTCTGCTACCCTCACCAGCACACCAGCCATGTGCCTGCCCCCCTGATCAGGGTGGGGGGGGGCAGATACAGGGATCTGGGTCTGCTACCCTCACCAGCACACCAGCCATGTGCCTGCCCCCCTGATCAGGGGGGGGGGGGGGGCAGACACAGGGATGTGGGTCTGCTACCCTCACCAGCACACCAGCCATGTGCCTGCCCCCCTGATCAGGGTGGGGGGGGGCAGACACAGGGATGTGGGTCTGCTACCCTCACCAGCACACCAGCCATGTGCCTGCCCCCCTGATCAGGGTGGGGGGGGGCAGACACAGGGATCTGGGTCTGCTACCCTCACCAGCACACCAGCCATGTGCCTGCCCCCCTGATCAGGGGGGGGGGGGGCAGACACAGGGATCTGGGTCTGCTACCCTCACCAGCACACCAGCCATGTGCCTGCCCCCCTGATCAGGGTGGGGGGGGGCAGACACAGGGATCTGGGTCTGCTACCCTCACCAGCACACCAGCCATGTGCCTGCCCCCCTGATCAGGGTGGGGGGGGCAGACGCAGGGATGTGGGTCTGCTACCCTCACCAGCACACCAGCCATGTGCCTGCCCCCCTGATCAGGGTGGGGGGGGGCAGACACAGGGATCTGGGTCTGCTACCCTCACCAGCACACCAGCCATGTGCCTGCCCCCCTGATCAGGGTGGGGGGGGGCAGACACAGGGATCTGGGTCTGCTACCCTCACCAGCACACCAGCCATGTGCCTGCCCCCCTGATCAGGGTGGGGGGGGGCAGACGCAGGGATGTGGGTCTGCTACCCTCACCAGCACACCAGCCATGTGCCTGCCCCCCTGATCAGGGTGGGGGGGGGGCAGACACAGGGATCTGGGTCTGCTACCCTCACCAGCACACCAGCCATGTGCCTGCCCCCCTGATCAGGGTGGGGGGGGGCAGACGCAGGGATGTGGGTCTGCTACCCTCACCAGCACACCAGCCATGTGCCTGCCCCCCTGATCAGGGTGGGGGGGGGGCAGACGCAGGGATGTGGTCTGCTACCCTCACCAGCACACCAGCCATGTGCCTGCCCCCCTGATCAGGGGTGGGGGGGGGCAGACACAGGGATGTGGGTCTGCTACCCTCACCAGCACACCAGCCATGTGCCTGCCCCCCTGATAAGGGGGGGGGGGGCAGACACAGGGATCTGGGTCTGCTACCCTCACCAGCACACCAGCCATGTGCCTGCCCCCCTGATCACGGGGGGGGGGGCAGACGCAGGGATGTGGGTCTGCTACCCTCACCAGCACACCAGCCATGTGCCTGCCCCCCTGATCAGGGTGGGGGGGGGCAGACGCAGGGATGTGGGTCTGCTACCCTCACCAGCACACCAGCCATGTGCCTGCCCCCCTGATCAGGGTGGGGGGGGGCAGACACAGGGATGTGGGTCTGCTACCCTCACCAGCACACCAGCCATGTGCCTGCCCCCCTGATCAGGGGGGGGGGGGGCAGACGCAGGGATCTGGGTCTGCTACCCTCACCAGCACACCAGCCATGTGCCTGCCCCCCTGATCAGGGGGGGGGGGGGCAGACACAGGGATGTGGGTCTGCTACCCTCACCAGCACACCAGCCATGTGCCTGCCCCCCTGATCAGGGGGGGGGGGGGCAGACACAGGGATGTGGGTCTGCTACCCTCACCAGCACACCAGCCATGTGCCTGCCCCCCTGATCAGGGGGGGGGGGCAGACACAGGGATCTGGGTCTGCTACCCTCACCAGCACACCAGCCATGTGCCTGCCCCCCTGATCAGGGGGGGGGGGGGCAGACACAGGGATCTGGGTCTGCTACCCTCACCAACACACCAGCCATGTGCCTGCCCCCCTGATCGGGGTGGGGGGGGGCAGACACAGGGATGTGGGTCTGCTACCCTCACCAGCACACCAGCCATGTGCCTGCCCCCCTGATCAGGGGGGGGGGGGCAGACACAGGGATCTGGGTCTGCTACCCTCACCAGCACACCAGCCATGTGCCTGCCCCCCTGATCAGGGGGGGGGGGGCAGACGCAGGGATCTGGGTCTGCTACCCTCACCAGCACACCAGCCATGTGCCTGCCCCCCTGATCAGGGTGGGGGGGGGCAGACACAGGGATGTGGGTCTGCTACCCTCACCAGCACACCAGCCATGTGCCTGCCCCCCTGATCAGGGGGGGGGGGGCAGACACAGGGATCTGGGTCTGCTACCCTCACCAGCACACCAGCCATGTGCCTGCCCCCCTGATCAGGGGGGGGGGGGGCAGACACAGGGATCTGGGTCTGCTACCCTCACCAACACACCAGCCATGTGCCTGCCCCCCTGATCAGGGTGGGGGGGGGCAGACACAGGGATGTGGGTCTGCTACCCTCACCAGCACACCAGCCATGTGCCTGCCCCCCTGATCAGGGTGGGGGGGGGGCAGACACAGGGATCTGGGTCTGCTACCCTCACCAGCACACCAGCCATGTGCCTGCCCCCCTGATCAGGGTGGGGGGGGGCAGACGCAGGGATGTGGGTCTGCTACCCTCACCAGCACACCAGCCATGTGCCTGCCCCCCTGATCAGGGTGGGGGGGGGCAGATACAGGGATCTGGGTCTGCTACCCTCACCAGCACACCAGCCATGTGCCTGCCCCCCTGATCAGGGTGGGGGGGGGCAGACGCAGGGATCTGGGTCTGCTACTCTCACCAGCACACCAGCCATGTGCCTGCCCCCCTGATCAGGGTAGGGGGGGCCAGATACAGGGATCTGGGTCTGCTACCCTCACCAGCACACCAGCCATGTGCCTGCCCCCCTGATCAGGGGGGGGGGCAGACGCAGGGATGTGGGTCTTCTACCCTCACCAGCACACCAGCCATGTGCCTGCCCCCCTGATCAGGGGGGAGGGCAGACACAGGGATCTGGGTCTGCTACCCTCACCAGCACACCAGCCATGTGCCTGCCCCCCTGATCAGGGGGGGGGGGGGGCAGACACAGGGATGTGGGTCTGCTACCCTCACCAGCACACCAGCCATGTGCCTGCCCCCCTGATCAGGGTGGGGGGGGGCAGACACAGGAATCTGGGTCTGCTACCCTCACCAGCACACCAGCCATGTGCCTGCCCCCCTGATCAGGGTGGGGGGGGGCAGACACAGGGATCTGGGTCTGCTACCCTCACCAGCACACCAGCCATGTGCCTGCCCCCCTGATCAGGGTGGGGGGGGGGCAGACGCAGGGATGTGGGTCTGCTATCCTCACCAGCACACCAGCCATGTGCCTGCCCCCCTGATCAGGGGGGGGGGGGGGCAGACGCAGGGATCTGGGTCTGCTACCCTCACCAGCACACCAGCCATGTGCCTGCCCCCCTGATCAGGGTGGGGGGGGGCAGACACAGGGATCTGGGTCTGCTACCCTCACCAGCACACCAGCCATGTGCCTGCCCCCCTGATCAGGGTGGGGGGGGGCAGACACAGGGATCTGGGTCTGCTACCCTCACCAGCACACCAGCCATGTGCCTGCCCCCCTGATCAGGGTGGGGGGGGGCAGACGCAGGGATGTGGGTCTGCTACCCTCACCAGCACACCAGCCATGTGCCTGCCCCCCTGATCAGGGTGGGGGGGGGGCAGACACAGGGATGTGGGTCTGCTACCCTCACCAGCACACCAGCCATGTGCCTGCCCCCCTGATCAGGGTGGGGGGGGGGCAGACGCAGGGATCTGGGTCTGCTACCCTCACCAGCACACCAGCCATGTGCCTGCCCCCCTGATCAGGGTGGGGGGGGGCAGACGCAGGGATCTGGGTCTGCTACCCTCACCAGCACACCAGCCATGTGCCTGCCCCCCTGATCAGGGTGGGGGGGGGGCAGACACAGGGATGTGGGTCTGCTACCCTCACCAGCACACCAGCCATGTGCCTGCCCCCCTGATCAGGGGGGGGGGGGGGGCAGACACAGGGATCTGGGTCTGCTACCCTCACCAGCACACCAGCCATGTGCCTGCCCCCCTGATCAGGGTGGGGGGGGCAGACGCAGGGATGTGGGTCTGCTACCCTCACCAGCACACCAGCCATGTGCCTGCCCCCCTGATCAGGGTGGGGGGGGGGCAGACGCAGGGATGTGGGTCTGCTACCCTCACCAGCACACCAGCCATGTGCCTGCCCCGCTGATCAGGGGGGGGGGGCAGACGCAGGGATCTGGGTCTGCTACCCTCACCAGCACACCAGCCATGTGCCTGCCCCCCTGATCAGGGTGGGGTGGGGCAGACACAGGGATCTGGGTCTGCTACCCTCACCAGCACACCAGCCATGTGCCTGCCCCCCTGATCAGGGTGGGGGGGGGCAGACGCAGGGATCTGGGTCTGCTACCCTCACCAGCACACCAGCCATGTGCCTGCCCCCCTGATCAGGGTGGGGGGGGGCAGATACAGGGATCTGGGTCTGCTACCCTCACCAGCACACCAGCCATGTGCCTGCCCCCCTGATCAGGGTGGGGGGGGGCAGATACAGGGATCTGGGTCTACTACCCTCACCAGCACACCAGCCATGTGCCTGCCCCCCTGATCAGGGTGGGGGGGGGCAGACGCAGGGATCTGGGTCTGCTACCCTCACCAGCACACCAGCCATGTGCCTGCCCCCCTGATCAGGGTGGGGGGGGGCAGATACAGGGATCTGGCTCTGCTACCCTCACCAGCACACCAGCCATGTGCCTGCCCCCCTGATCAGGGTGGGGGGGGGGCAGATACAGGGATCTGGGTCTGCTACCCTCACCAGCACACCAGCCATGTGCCTGCCCCCCTGATCAGGGTGGGGGGGGGGCAGTCGCAGGGATGTGGGTCTGCTACCCTCACCAGCACACCAGCCATGTGCCTGCCCCGCTGATCAGGGTGGGGGGGGGGCAGTCGCAGGGATGTGGGTCTGCTACCCTCACCAGCACACCAGCCATGTGCCTGCCCCCCTGATCAGGGTGGGGGGGGGGCAGTCGCAGGGATCTGGGTCTGCTACCCTCACCAGCACACCAGCCATGTGCCTGCCCCCCTGATCAGGGTGGGGGGGGGGCAGTCGCAGGGATGTGGGTCTGCTACCCTCACCAGCACACCAGCCATGTGCCTGCCCCGCTGATCAGGGTGGGGGGGCAGACGCAGGGATCTGGGTCTGCTACCCTCACCAGCACACCAGCCATGTGCCTGCCCCCCTGATCAGGGTGGGGGGGGCAGACACAGGGATCTGGGTCTGCTACCCTCACCAGCACACCAGCCATGTGCCTGCCCCCCTGATCAGGGTGGGGGGGGGCAGACGCAGGGATCTGGGTCTGCTACCCTCACCAGCACACCAGCCATGTGCCTGCCCCCCTGATCAGGGTGGGGGGGGGCAGATACAGGGATCTGGGTCTGCTACCCTCACCAGCACACCAGCCATGTGCCTGCCCCCCTGATCAGGGTGGGGGGGGGCAGACGCAGGGATCTGGGTCTGCTACCCTCACCAGCACACCAGCCATGTGCCTGCCCCCCTGATCAGGGTGGGGGGGGGCAGATACAGGGATCTGGGTCTGCTACCCTCACCAGCACACCAGCCATGTGCCTGCCCCCCTGATCAGGGTGGGGGGGGGCAGACGCAGGGATCTGGGTCTGCTACCCTCACCAGCACACCAGCCATGTGCCTGCCCCCCTGATCAGGGTGGGGGGGGGCAGATACAGGGATGTGGGTCTGCTACCCTCACCAGCACACCAGCCATGTGCCTGCCCCCCTGATCAGGGTGGGGGGGGGGCAGACACAGGGATGTGGGTCTGCTACCCTCACCAGCACACCAGCCATGTGCCTGCCCCCCTGATCAGGGTGGGGGGGGGGGCAGACACAGGGATGTGGGTCTGCTACCCTCACCAGCACACCAGCCATGTGCCTGCCCCCCTGATCAGGGTGGGGGGGGGGCAGACACAGGGATGTGGGTCTGCTACCCTCACCAGCACACCAGCCATGTGCCTGCCCCCCTGATCAGGGTGGGGGGGGGCAGACGCAGGGATCTGGGTCTGCTACCCTCACCAGCACACCAGCCATGTGCCTGCCCCCCTGATCAGGGGAGGGGGGGGGCAGACGCAGGGATGTGGGTCTGCTACCCTCACCAGCACACCAGCCATGTGCCTGCCCCCCTGATCAGGGTGGGGGGGGGCAGTCGCAGGGATGTGGGTCTGCTACCCTCACCAGCACACCAGCCATGTGCCTGCCCCCCTGATCAGGGGGGGGGGGGGGGCAGACACAGGGATCTGGGTCTGCTACCCTCACCAGCACACCAGCCATGTGCCTGCCCCCCTGATCAGGGTGGGGGGGGGCAGACGCAGGGATGTGGGTCTGCTACCCTCACCAGCACACCAGCCATGTGCCTGCCCCCCTGATCAGGGTGGGGGGGGGCAGACACAGGGATCTGGGTCTGCTACCCTCACCAGCACACCAGCCATGTGCCTGCCCCCCTGATCAGGGTGGGGGGGGGCAGATACAGGGATCTGGGTCTGCTACCCTCACCAGCACACCAGCCATGTGCCTGCCCCCCTGATCAGGGGAGGGGGGGGGCAGACGCAGGGATGTGGGTCTGCTACCCTCACCAGCACACCAGCCATGTGCCTGCCCCCCTGATCAGGGTGGGGGGGGGCAGTCGCAGGGATGTGGGTCTGCTACCCTCACCAGCACACCAGCCATGTGCCTGCCCCCCTGATCAGGGGGGGGGGGGGGGCAGACGCAGGGATGTGGGTCTGCTACCCTCACCAGCACACCAGCCATGTGCCTGCCCCCCTGATCAGGGTGGGGGGGGGCAGACGCAGGGATCTGGGTCTGCTACCCTCACCAGCACACCAGCCATGTGCCTGCCCCCCTGATCAGGGTGGGGGGGGGCAGATACAGGGATCTGGGTCTGCTACCCTCACCAGCACACCAGCCATGTGCCTGCCCCCCTGATCAGGGTGGGGGGGGCAGACGCAGGGATGTGGGTCTGCTACCCTCACCAGCACACCAGCCATGTGCCTGCCCCCCTGATCAGGGTGGGGGGGGGGGGCAGACACAGGGATCTGGGTCTGCTACCCTCACCAGCACACCAGCCATGTGCCTGCCCCCCTGATCAGGGTGGGGGGGGGGGGCAGACACAGGGATCTGGGTCTGCTACCCTCACCAGCACACCAGCCATGTGCCTGCCCCCCTGATCAGGGGGGAGGGCAGACACAGGGATCTGGGTCTGCTACCCTCACCAGCACACCAGCCATGTGCCTGCCCCCCTGATCACGGGGGGGGGGGGGGCAGACACAGGGATGTGGGTCTGCTACCCTCACCAGCACACCAGCCATGTGCCTGCCCCCCTGATCAGGGTGGGGGGGGGCAGACGCAGGGATCTGGGTCTGCTACCCTCACCAGCACACCAGCCATGTGCCTGCCCCCCTGATCAGGGTGGGGGGGGCAGACACAGGGATCTGGGTCTGCTACCCTCACCAGCACACCAGCCATGTGCCTGCCCCCCTGATCAGGGTGGGGGGGGGCAGATACAGGGATCTGGGTCTGCTACCCTCACCAGCACACCAGCCATGTGCCTGCCCCCCTGATCAGGGGGGGGGGCAGACGCAGGGATGTGGGTCTGCTACCCTCACCAGCACACCAGCCATGTGCCTGCCCCCCTGATCAGGGGGGAGGGCAGACACAGGGATCTGGGTCTGCTACCCTCACCAGCACACCAGCCATGTGCCTGCCCCCCTGATCAGGGTGGGGGGGGGCAGATACAGGGATCTGGGTCTGCTACCCTCACCAGCACACCAGCCATGTGCCTGCCCCCCTGATCAGGGTAGGGGGGGGCAGATACAGGGATCTGGGTCTGCTACCCTCACCAGCACACCAGCCATGTGCCTGCCCCCCTATCAGGGTAGGGGGGGGCAGATACAGGGATCTGGGTCTGCTACCCTCACCAGCACACCAGCCATGTGCCTGCCCCCCTGATCATGGTGGGGGGGGGGCAGATACAGGGATCTGGGTCTGCTACCCTCACCAGCACACCAGCCATGTGCCTGCCCCCCTGATCAGGGTAGGGGGGGGCAGATACAGGGATCTGGGTCTGCTACCCTCACCAGCACACCAGCCATGTGCCTGCCCCCCTGATCAGGGGGGGGGGCAGACGCAGGGATGTGGGTCTGCTACCCTCACCAGCACACCAGCCATGTGCCTGCCCCCCTGATCAGGGTGGGGGGGGGCAGACACAGGGATCTGGGTCTGCTACCCTCACCAGCACACCAGCCATGTGCCTGCCCCCCTGATCACGGGGGGGGGGGGGCAGACACAGGGATGTGGGTCTGCTACCCTCACCAGCACACCAGCCATGTGCCTGCCCCCCTGATCAGGGTGGGGGGGGGCAGACGCAGGGATCTGGGTCTGCTACCCTCACCAGCACACCAGCCATGTGCCTGCCCCCCTGATCAGGGTGGGGGGGGCAGACACAGGGATCTGGGTCTGCTACCCTCACCAGCACACCAGCCATGTGCCTGCCCCCCTGATCAGGGAGGGGGGGGGGCAGACGCAGGGATGTGGGTCTGCTACCCTCACCAGCACACCAGCCATGTGCCTGCCCCGCTGATCAGGGGGGGGGGGGGCAGACACAGGGATCTGGGTCTGCTACCCTCACCAGCACACCAGCCATGTGCCTGCCCCCCTGATCAGGGTGGGGGGGGGCAGACACAGGGATCTGGGTCTGCTACCCTCACCAGCACACCAGCCATGTGCCTGCCCCCCTGATCAGGGTTGGGGGGGGCAGACACAGGGATCTGGGTCTGCTACCCTCACCAGCACACCAGCCATGTGCCTGCCCCCCTGATCAGGGTGGGGGGGGGCAGACGCAGGGATGTGGGTCTGCTACCCTCACCAGCACACCAGCCATGTGCCTGCCCCCCTGATCAGGGTGGGGGGGGGGCAGACACAGGGATCTGGGTCTGCTACCCTCACCAGCACACCAGCCATGTGCCTGCCCCCCTGATCAGGGTGGGGGGGGGGCAGACGCAGGGATCTGGGTCTGCTACCCTCACCAGCACACCAGCCATGTGCCTGCCCCCCTGATCAGGGTGGGGGGGGGCAGACACAGGGATCTGGGTCTGCTACCCTCACCAGCACACCAGCCATGTGCCTGCCCCCCTGATCAGGGTGGGGGGGGGGCAGACACAGGGATGTGGGTCTGCTACCCTCACCAGCACACCAGCCATGTGCCTGCCCCCCTGATCAGGGTGGGGGGGGGGGCAGACACAGGGATCTGGGTCTGCTACCCTCACCAGCACACCAGCCATGTGCCTGCCCCCCTGATCAGGGTGGGGGGGGCAGACGCAGGGATGTGGGTCTGCTACCCTCACCAGCACACCAGCCATGTGCCTGCCCCCCTGATCAGGGTGGGGGGGGGGCAGTCGCAGGGATGTGGGTCTGCTACCCTCACCAGCACACCAGCCATGTGCCTGCCCCGCTGATCAGGGGGGGGGGGGGGCAGACGCAGGGATCTGGGTCTGCTACCCTCACCAGCACACCAGCCATGTGCCTGCCCCCCTGATCAGGGTGGGGGGGGGCAGACACAGGGATCTGGGTCTGCTACCCTCACCAGCACACCAGCCATGTGCCTGCCCCCCTGATCAGGGTGGGGGGGGGGCAGACGCAGGGATCTGGGTCTGCTACCCTCACCAGCACACCAGCCATGTGCCTGCCCCCCTGATCAGGGTGGGGGGGGGGCAGACGCAGGGATCTGGGTCTGCTACCCTCACCAGCACACCAGCAATGTGCCTGCCCCCCTGATCAGGGTGGGGGGTGGCAGACGCAGGGATCTGGGTCTGCTACCCTCACCAGCACACCAGCCATGTGCCTGCCCCCCTGATCAGGGGAGGGGGGGGGCAGACGCAGGGTTGTGGGTCTGCTACCCTCACCAGCACACCAGCCATGTGCCTGCCCCCCTGATCAGGGTGGGGGGGGGCAGTCGCAGGGATGTGGGTCTGCTACCCTCACCAGCACACCAGCCATGTGCCTGCCCCCCTGATCAGGCGGGGGGGGGGGCAGACACAGGGATCTGGGTCTGCTACCCTCACCAGCACACCAGCCATGTGCCTGCCCCCCTGATCAGGGTGGGGGGGGGCAGACGCAGGGATGTGGGTCTGCTACCCTCACCAGCACACCAGCCATGTGCCTGCCCCCCTGATCAGGGTGGGGGGGGGCAGACACAGGGATCTGGGTCTGCTACCCTCACCAGCACACCAGCCATGTGCCTGCCCCCCTGATCAGGGTGGGGGGGGGCAGACGCAGGGATCTGGGTCTGCTACCCTCACCAGCACACCAGCCATGTGCCTGCCCCCCTGATCAGGGTGGGGGGGGGCAGATACAGGGATCTGGGTCTGCTACCCTCACCAGCACACCAGCCATGTGCCTGCCCCCCTGATCAGGGTGGGGGGGGCAGACGCAGGGATGTGGGTCTGCTACCCTCACCAGCACACCAGCCATGTGCCTGCCCCCCTGATCAGGGTGGGGGGGGCAGACACAGGGATCTGGGTCTGCTACTCTCACCAGCACACCAGCCATGTGCCTGCCCCCCTGATCAGGGTAGGGGGGGGCAGATACAGGGATCTGGGTCTGCTACCCTCACCAGCACACCAGCCATGTGCCTGCCCCCCTGATCAGGGGGGGGGGCAGACGCAGGGATCTGGGTCTGCTACCCTCACCAGCACACCAGCCATGTGCCTGCCCCCCTGATCAGGGTGGGGGGGGGCAGATACAGGGATCTGGGTCTGCTACCCTCACCAGCACACCAGCCATGTGCCTGCCCCCCTGATCACGGGGGGGGGGGGGGGCAGACGCAGGGATGTGGGTCTGCTACCCTCACCAGCACACCAGCCATGTGCCTGCCCCCCTGATCAGGGTGGGGGGGGGCAGACGCAAGGATCTGGGTCTGCTACCCTCACCAGCACACCAGCCATGTGCCTGCCCCCCTGATCAGGGTGGGGGGGGCAGACACAGGGATCTGGGTCTGCTACCCTCACCAGCACACCAGCCATGTGCCTGCCCCGCTGATCAGGGGGGGGGGGGGCAGACACAGGGATCTGGGTCTGCTACCCTCACCAGCACACCAGCCATGTGCCTGCCCCCCTGATCAGGGTGGGGGGGGGCAGACACAGGGATCTGGGTCTGCTACCCTCACCAGCACACCAGCCATGTGCCTGCCCCCCTGATCAGGGTTGGGGGGGGCAGACACAGGGATCTGGGTCTGCTACCCTCACCAGCACACCAGCCATGTGCCTGCCCCCCTGATCAGGGTGGGGGGGGGCAGACACAGGGATCTGGGTCTGCTACCCTCACCAGCACACCAGCCATGTGCCTGCCCCCCTGATCAGGGTGGGGGGGGGGCAGACACAGGGATCTGGGTCTGCTACCCTCACCAGCACACCAGCCATGTGCCTGCCCCCCTGATCAGGGTGGGGGGGGGGCAGACGCAGGGATCTGGGTCTGCTACCCTCACCAGCACACCAGCCATGTGCCTGCCCCCCTGATCAGGGTGGGGGGGGGCAGACACAGGGATCTGGGTCTGCTACCCTCACCAGCACACCAGCCATGTGCCTGCCCCCCTGATCAGGGTGGGGGGGGGGCAGACACAGGGATGTGGGTCTGCTACCCTCACCAGCACACCAGCCATGTGCCTGCCCCCCTGATCAGGGTGGGGGGGGGGCAGACGCAGGGATCTGGGTCTGCTACCCTCACCAGCACACCAGCCATGTGCCTGCCCCCCTGATCAGGGTGGGGGGGGGGGGCAGACACAGGGATCTGGGTCTGCTACCCTCACCAGCACACCAGCCATGTGCCTGCCCCCCTGATCAGGGTGGGGGGGGCAGACGCAGGGATGTGGGTCTGCTACCCTCACCAGCACACCAGCCATGTGCCTGCCCCCCTGATCAGGGGGGGGGGGGGCAGTCGCAGGGATGTGGGTCTGCTACCCTCACCAGCACACCAGCCATGTGCCTGCCCCGCTGATCAGGGGGGGGGGGGCAGACGCAGGGATCTGGGTCTGCTACCCTCACCAGCACACCAGCCATGTGCCTGCCCCCCTGATCAGGGTGGGGGGGGGCAGACACAGGGATCTGGGTCTGCTACCCTCACCAGCACACCAGCCATGTGCCTGCCCCCCTGATCAGGGTGGGGGGGGGCAGACACAGGGATCTGGGTCTGCTACCCTCACCAGCACACCAGCCATGTGCCTGCCCCCCTGATCAGGGTGGGGGGGGGGCAGACGCAGGGATGTGGGTCTGCTACCCTCACCAGCACACCAGCCATGTGCCTGCCCCCCTGATCAGGGTGGGGGGGGGCAGACGCAGGGATGTGGGTCTGCTACCCTCACCAGCACACCAGCCATGTGCCTGCCCCCCTGATCAGGGTGGGGGGGGGCAGATACAGGGATCTGGGTCTGCTACCCTCACCAGCACACCAGCCATGTGCCTGCCCCCCTGATCAGGGTGGGGGGGGGCAGACACAGGGATCTGGGTCTGCTACCCTCACCAGCACACCAGCCATGTGCCTGCCCCCCTGATCAGGGTGGGGGGGGGGCAGACGCAGGGATCTGGGTCTGCTACCCTCACCAGCACACCAGCCATGTGCCTGCCCCCCTGATCAGGGTGGGGGGGGGCAGACGCAGGGATCTGGGTCTGCTACCCTCACCAGCACACCAGCCATGTGCCTGCCCCCCTGATCAGGGTGGGGGGGGGCAGATACAGGGATCGGGATCTGGGTCTGCTACCCTCACCAGCACACCAGCCATGTGCCTGCCCCCCTGATCAGGGTGGGGGGGGGCAGACGCAGGGATGTGGGTCTGCTACCCTCACCAGCACACCAGCCATGTGCCTGCCCCCCTGATCAGGGTGGGGGGGGGGGCAGACACAGGGATGTGGGTCTGCTACCCTCACCAGCACACCAGCCATGTGCCTGCCCCCCTGATCAGGGTGGGGGGGGGGGCAGACACAGGGATGTGGGTCTGCTACCCTCACCAGCACACCAGCCATGTGCCTGCCCCCCTGATCAGGGTGGGGGGGGGGCAGACACAGGGATGTGGGTCTGCTACCCTCACCAGCACACCAGCCATGTGCCTGCCCCCCTGATCAGGGTGGGGGGGGGCAGACGCAGGGATCTGGGTCTGCTACCCTCACCAGCACACCAGCCATGTGCCTGCCCCCCTGATCAGGGGAGGGGGGGGGCAGACGCAGGGATGTGGGTCTGCTACCCTCACCAGCACACCAGCCATGTGCCTGCCCCCCTGATCAGGGTGGGGGGGGGCAGACGCAGGGATGTGGGTCTGCTACCCTCACCAGCACACCAGCCATGTGCCTGCCCCCCTGATCAGGGGGGGGGGGGGGGCAGACACAGGGATCTGGGTCTGCTACCCTCACCAGCACACCAGCCATGTGCCTGCCCCCCTGATCAGGGTGGGGGGGGGCAGATGCAGGGATGTGGGTCTGCTACCCTCACCAGCACACCAGCCATGTGCCTCCCCCCCTGATCAGGGTGGGGGGGGGCAGACACAGGGATCTGGGTCTGCTACCCTCACCAGCACACCAGCCATGTGCCTGCCCCCCTGATCAGGGTGGGGGGGGGCAGACGCAGGGATGTGGGTCTGCTACCCTCACCAGCACACCAGCCATGTGCCTGCCCCCCTGATCAGGATGGGGGGGGGCAGACACAGGGATCTGGGTCTGCTACCCTCACCAGCACACCAGCCATGTGCCTGCCCCCCTGATCAGGGTGGGGGGGGGCAGATACAGGGATCTGGGTCTGCTACCCTCACCAGCACACCAGCCATGTGCCTGCCCCCCTGATCAGGGTGGGGGGGGCAGACGCAGGGATGTGGGTCTGCTACCCTCACCAGCACACCAGCCATGTGCCTGCCCCCCTGATCAGGGTGGGGGGGGGCAGACGGAGGGATCTGGGTCTGCTACCCTCACCAGCACACCAGCCATGTGCCTGCCCCCCTGATCAGGGTGGGGGGGGGCAGACACAGGGATCTGGGTCTGCTACCCTCACCAGCACACCAGCCATGTGCCTGCCCCCCTGATCAGGGTCGGGGGGGGCAGACGCAGGGATCTGGGTCTGCTACCCTCACCAGCACACCAGCCATGTGCCTGCCCCCCTGATCAGGGGAGGGGGGGGGCAGACGCAGGGATGTGGGTCTGCTACCCTCACCAGCACACCAGCCATGTGCCTGCCCCCCTGATCAGGATGGGGGGGGGCAGACGCAGGGATCTGGGTCTGCTACCCTCACCAGCACACCAGCCATGTGCCTGCCCCCCTGATCAGGGTTGGGGGGGCAGACGCAGGGATGTGGGTCTGCTACCCTCACCAGCACACCAGCCATGTGCCTGCCCCCCTGATCAGGGTGGGGGGGGGCAGACACAGGGATCTGGGTCTGCTACCCTCACCAGCACACCAGCCATGTGCCTGCCCCCCTGATCAGGGTGGGGGGGGGCAGACGCAGGGATCTGGGTCTGCTACCCTCACCAGCACACCAGCCATGTGCCTGCCCCCCTGATCAGGGTGGGGGGGGGCAGACACAGGGATCTGGGTCTGCTACCCTCACCAGCACACCAGCCATGTGCCTGCCCCCCTGATCAGGGGGGGGGGGGGGCAGTCGCACGGATCTGGGTCTGCTACCCTCACCAGCACACCAGCCATGTGCCTGCCCCCCTGATCAGGGTGGGGGGGGGCAGACGCAGGGATGTGGGTCTGCTACCCTCACCAGCACACCAGCCATGTGCCTGCCCCCCTGATCAGGGTGGGGGGGGGCAGACACAGGGATCTGGGTCTGCTACCCTCACCAGCACACCAGCCATGTGCCTGCCCCCCTGATCAGGGTGGGGGGGGGCAGACGCAGGGATGTGGGTCTGCTACCCTCACCAGCACACCAGCCATGTGCCTGCCCCCCTGATCAGGGTCGGGGGGGCAGACGCAGGGATCTGGGTCTGCTACCCTCACCAGCACACCAGCCATGTGCCTGCCCCCCTGATCAGGGTGGGGGGGGGCAGACGCAGGGATGTGGGTCTGCTACCCTCACCAGCACACCAGCCATGTGCCTGCCCCCCTGATCAGGGTGGGGGGGGGCAGACACAGGGATCTGGGTCTGCTACCCTCACCAGCACACCAGCCATGTGCCTGCCCCCCTGATCAGGGTGGGGGGGGGCAGACGCAGGGATCTGGGTCTGCTACCCTCACCAGCACACCAGCCATGTGCCTGCCCCCCTGATCAGGGTGGGGGGGGGGCAGACACAAGGATCTGGGTCTGCTACCCTCACCAGCACACCAGCCATGTGCCTGCCCCCCTGATCAGGGGGGGGGGGGCAGACACAGGGATCTGGGTCTGCTACCCTCACCAGCACACCAGCCATGTGCCTGCCCCCCTGATCAGGGTGGGGGGGGGCAGACACAGGGATCTGGGTCTGCTACCCTCACCAGCACACCAGCCATGTGCCTGCCCCCCTGATCAGGGTGGGGGGGGGCAGACACAGGGATCTGGGTCTGCTACCCTCACCAGCACACCAGCCATGTGCCTGCCCCCCTGATCAGGGTGGGGGGGGGCAGACACAGGGATCTGGGTCTGCTACCCTCACCAGCACACCAGCCATGTGCCTGCCCCCCTGATCAGGGTGGGGGGGGGCAGACGCAGGGATGTGGGTCTGCTACCCTCACCAGCACACCAGCCATGTGCCTGCCCCCCTGATCAGGGGGGGGGGCAGACACAGGGATCTGGGTCTGCTACCCTCACCAGCACACCAGCCATGTGCCTGCCCCCCTGATCAGGGTGGGGGGGGCAGACGCAGGGATGTGGGTCTGCTACCCTCACCAGCACACCAGCCATGTGCCTGCCCCCCTGATCAGGGTGGGGGGGGCAGACGCAGGGATCTGGGTCTGCTACCCTCACCAGCACACCAGCCATGTGCCTGCCCCCCTGATCAGGGTGGGGGGGGGCAGACACAGGGATCTGGGTCTGCTACCCTCACCAGCACACCAGCCATGTGCCTGCCCCCCTGATCAGGGTGGGGGGGGGGCAGACACAGGGATCTGGGTCTGCTACCCTCACCAGCACACCAGCCAATTGCCTGCCCCCCTGATCAGGGTGGGGGGGGCAGACGCAGGGATGTGGGTCTGCTACCCTCACCAGCACACCAGCCATGTGCCTGCCCCCCTGATCAGGGTGGGGGGGGGCAGACGCAGGGATCTGGGTCTGCTACCCTCACCAGCACACCAGCCATGTGCCTGCCCCCCTGATCAGGGTGGGGGGGGGCAGACACAGGGATCTGGGTCTGCTACCCTCACCAGCACACCAGCCATGTGCCTGCCCCCCTGATCAGGGTGGGGGGGGGCAGACACAGGGATGTGGGTCTGCTACCCTCACCAGCACACCAGCCATGTGCCTGCCCCCCTGATCAGGGTCGGGGGGGGCAGACGCAGGGATCTGGGTCTGCTACCCTCACCAGCACACCAGCCATGTGCCTGCCCCCCTGATCAGGGTGGGGGGGGGCAGACGCAGGGATGTGGGTCTGCTACCCTCACCAGCACACCAGCCATGTGCCTGCCCCCCTGATCAGGGTGGGGGGGGGCAGACACAAGGATCTGGGTCTGCTACCCTCACCAGCACACCAGCCATGTGCCTGCCCCCCTGATCAGGGTGGGGGGGGGCAGACGCAGGGATCTGGGTCTGCTACCCTCACCAGCACACCAGCCGTGTGCCTGCCCCCCTGATCAGGGTGGGGGGGGGGGGCAGACACAAGGATCTGGGTCTGCTACCCTCACCAGCACACCAGCCATGTGCCTGCCCCCCTGATCAGGGTCGGGGGGGGCAGACGCAGGGATCTGGGTCTGCTACCCTCACCAGCACACCAGCCATGTGCCTGCCCCCCTGATCAGGGTGGGGGGGGGCAGACGCAGGGATGTGGGTCTGCTACCCTCACCAGCACACCAGCCATGTGCCTGCCCCCCTGATCAGGGGGGGGGGGGGCAGACACAGGGATCTGGGTCTGCTACCCTCACCAGCACACCAGCCATGTGCCTGCCCCCCTGATCAGGGTGGGGGGGGCAGACACAGGGATCTGGGTCTGCTACCCTCACCAGCACACCAGCCATGTGCCTGCCCCCCTGATCAGGGTGGGGGGGGGCAGACACAGGGATCTGGGTCTGCTACCCTCACCAGCACACCAGCCATGTGCCTGCCCCCCTGATCAGGGTGGGGGGGGGCAGACACAGGGATCTGGGTCTGCTACCCTCACCAGCACACCAGCCATGTGCCTGCCCCCCTGATCAGGGTGGGGGGGGGGCAGACACAGGGATCTGGGTCTGCTACCCTCACCAGCACACCAGCCATGTGCCTGCCCCCCTGATCAGGGTCGGGGGGGGCAGACGCAGGGATCTGGGTCTGCTACCCTCACCAGCACACCAGCCATGTGCCTGCCCCCCTGATCAGGGTCGGGGGGGGCAGACGCAGGGATCTGGGTCTGCTACCCTCACCAGCACACCAGCCATGTGCCTGCCCCCCTGATCAGGGTGGGGGGGGCAGACGCAGGGATGTGGGTCTGCTACCCTCACCAGCACACCAGCCATGTGCCTGCCCCCCTGATCAGGGTGGGGGGGGCAGACGCAGGGATCTGGGTCTGCTACCCTCACCAGCACACCAGCCATGTGCCTGCCCCCCTGATCAGGGTGGGGGGGGGCAGACACAGGGATCTGGGTCTGCTACCCTCACCAGCACACCAGCCATGTGCCTGCCCCCCTGATCAGGGTGGGGGGGGGGGCAGACACAGGGATGTGGGTCTGCTACCCTCACCAGCACACCAGCCATGTGCCTGCCCCCCTGATCAGGGGGGGGGGGCAGACGCAGGGATGTGGGTCTACTACCCTCACCAGCACACCAGCCATGTGCCTGCCCCCCTGATCAGGGTCAGGCGGGGCAGACGCAGGGATGTGGGTCTGCTACCCTCACCAGCACACCAGCCATGTGCCTGCCCCCCTGATCAGGGTGGGGGGGGGCAGACACAGGGATCTGGGTCTGCTACCCTCACCAGCACACCAGCCATGTGCCTGCCCGCCTGATCAGGGTGGGGGGGGGGGCAGACGCAGGGATGTGGGTCTGCTACCCTCACCAGCACACCAGCCATGTGCCTGCCCCCCTGATCAGGGGGGGGGGGCAGACACAGGGATCTGGGTCTGCTACCCTCACCAGCACACCAGCCATGTGCCTGCCCCCCTGATCAGGGTGGGGGGGGCAGACGCAGGGATGTGGGTCTGCTACCCTCACCAGCACACCAGCCATGTGCCTGCCCCCCTGATCAGGGTCGGGGGGGGCAGACGCAGGGATCTGGGTCTGCTACCCTCACCAGCACACCAGCCATGTGCCTGCCCCCCTGATCAGGGTGGGGGGGGGCAGACACAGGGATCTGGGTCTGCTACCCTCACCAGCACACCAGCCATGTGCCTGCCCCCCTGATCAGGGTGGGGGGGGGGCAGACACAGGGATCTGGGTCTGCTACCCTCACCAGCACACCAGCCATGTGCCTGCCCCCCTGATCAGGGTGGGGGGGGCAGACGCAGGGATGTGGGTCTGCTACCCTCACCAGCACACCAGCCATGTGCCTGCCCCCCTGATCAGGGTGGGGGGGGGCAGACGCAGGGATCTGGGTCTGCTACCCTCACCAGCACACCAGCCATGTGCCTGCCCCCCTGATCAGGGTGGGGGGGGGCAGACACAGGGATCTGGGTCTGCTACCCTCACCAGCACACCAGCCATGTGCCTGCCCCCCTGATCAGGGTGGGGGGGGGCAGACACAGGGATGTGGGTCTGCTACCCTCACCAGCACACCAGCCATGTGCCTGCCCCCCTGATCAGGGTCGGGGGGGGCAGACGCAGGGATCTGGGTCTGCTACCCTCACCAGCACACCAGCCATGTGCCTGCCCCCCTGATCAGGGTGGGGGGGGGCAGACGCAGGGATGTGGGTCTGCTACCCTCACCAGCACACCAGCCATGTGCCTGCCCCCCTGATCAGGGTGGGGGGGGGCAGACACAGGGATCTGGGTCTGCCACCCTCACCAGCACACCAGCCATGTGCCTGCCCCCCTGATCAGGGTGGGGGGGGGCAGACGCAGGGATCTGGGTCTGCTACCCTCACCAGCACACCAGCCGTGTGCCTGCCCCCCTGATCAGGGTGGGGGGGGGCAGACACAAGGATCTGGGTCTGCTACCCTCACCAGCACACCAGCCATGTGCCTGCCCCCCTGATCAGGGGGGGGGGGGCAGACACAGGGATCTGGGTCTGCTACCCTCACCAGCACACCAGCCATGTGCCTGCCCCCCTGATCAGGGTGGGGGGGGGCAGACACAGGGATCTGGGTCTGCTACCCTCACCAGCACACCAGCCATGTGCCTGCCCCCCTGATCAGGGGGGGGGGGGCAGACACAGGGATCTGGGTCTGCTACCCTCACCAGCACACCAGCCATGTGCCTGCCCCCCTGATCAGGGTGGGGGGGGGGCAGACACAGGGATCTGGGTCTGCTACCCTCACCAGCACACCAGCCATGTGCCTGCCCCCCTGATCAGGGTGGGGGGGGGCAGACACAGGGATCTGGGTCTGCTACCCTCACCAGCACACCAGCCATGTGCCTGCCCCCCTGATCAGGGTCGGGGGGGGCAGACGCAGGGATCTGGGTCTGCTACCCTCACCAGCACACCAGCCATATGCCTGCCCCCCTGATCAGGGTGGGGGGGGGCAGACGCAGGGATGTGGGTCTGCTACCCTCACCAGCACACCAGCCATGTGCCTGCCCCCCTGATCAGGGGGGGGGGCAGACACAGGGATCTGGGTCTGCTACCCTCACCAGCACACCAGCCATGTGCCTGCCCCCCTGATCAGGGTGGGGGGGGGCAGACACAAGGATCTGGGTCTGCTACCCTCACCAGCACACCAGCCATGTGCCTGCCCCCCTGATCAGGGGGGGGGGGGGCAGACACAGGGATCTGGGTCTGCTACCCTCACCAGCACACCAGCCATGTGCCTGCCCCCCTGATCAGGGTGGGGGGGGGCAGACACAGGGATCTGGGTCTGCTACCCTCACCAGCACACCAGCCATGTGCCTGCCCCCCTGATCAGGGTGGGGGGGGGGCAGACACAGGGATCTGGGTCTGCTACCCTCACCAGCACACCAGCCATGTGCCTGCCCCCCTGATCAGGGTGGGGGGGGGCAGACACAGGGATCTGGGTCTGCTACCCTCACCAGCACACCAGCCATGTGCCTGCCCCCCTGATCAGGGTCGGGGGGGGCAGACGCAGGGATCTGGGTCTGCTACCCTCACCAGCACACCAGCCATATGCCTGCCCCCCTGATCAGGGTGGGGGGGGGCAGACGCAGGGATGTGGGTCTGCTACCCTCACCAGCACACCAGCCATGTGCCTGCCCCCCTGATCAGGGTGGGGGGGGGCAGACGCAGGGATCTGGGTCTGCTACCCTCACCAGCACACCAGCCATGTGCCTGCCCCCCTGATCAGGGGGGGGGGCAGACACAGGGATCTGGGTCTGCTACCCTCACCAGCACACCAGCCATGTGCCTGCCCCCCTGATCAGGGTGGGGGGGGCAGACGCAGGGATGTGGGTCTGCTACCCTCACCAGCACACCAGCCATGTGCCTGCCCCCCTGATCAGGGTGGGGGGGGGCAGACGCAGGGATCTGGGTCTGCTACCCTCACCAGCACACCAGCCATGTGCCTGCCCCCCTGATCAGGGTGGGGGGGGGCAGACACAGGGATCTGGGTCTGCTACCCTCACCAGCACACCAGCCATGTGCCTGCCCCCCTGATCAGGGTGGGGGGGGGGGGCAGACACAGGGATGTGGGTCTGCTACCCTCACCAGCACACCAGCCATGTGCCTGCCCCCCTGATCAGGGGGGGGGGGGCAGACGCAGGGATGTGGGTCTACTACCCTCACCAGCACACCAGCCATGTGCCTGCCCCCCTGATCAGGGTCAGGCGGGGCAGACGCAGGGATGTGGGTCTGCTACCCTCACCAGCACACCAGCCATGTGCCTGCCCCCCTGATCAGGGTGGGGGCAGACACAGGGATCTGGGTCTGCTACCCTCACCAGCACACCAGCCATGTGCCTGCCCCCCTGATCAGGGGGGGGGGGGCAGACGCAGGGATCTGGGTCTGCTACCCTCACCAGCACACCAGCCATGTGCCTGCCCCCCTGATCAGGGTGGGGGGGGGCAGACACAGGGATCTGGGTCTGCTACCCTCACCAGCACACCAGCCATGTGCCTGCCCGCCTGATCAGGGTGGGGGGGGGGGGGGCAGACACAGGGATGTGGGTCTGCTACCCTCACCAGCACACCAGCCATGTGCCTGCCCCCCTGATCAGGGGGGGGGGGGGCAGACGCAGGGATGTGGGTCTGCTACCCTCACCAGCACACCAGCCATGTGCCTGCCCCCCTGATCAGGGTCAGGGGGGGCAGACGCAGGGATGTGGGTCTGCTACCCTCACCAGCACACCAGCCATGTGCCTGCCCCCCTGATCAGGGTGGGGGGGGGCAGACACAGGGATCTGGGTCTGCTACCCTCACCAGCACACCAGCCATGTGCCTGCCCCCCTGATCAGGGTGGGGGGGGGCAGACACAGGGATCTGGGTCTGCTACCCTCACCAGCACACCAGCCATGTGCCTGCCCCCCTGATCAGGGGGGGGGGGGGGGCAGACACAGGGATCTGGGTCTGCTACCCTCACCAGCACACCAGCCATGTGCCTGCCCCCCTGATCAGGGTGGGGGGGGGGCAGACGCAGGGATGTGGGTCTGCTACCCTCACCAGCACACCAGCCATGTGCCTGCCCCCCTGATCAGGGTGGGGAGGGGCAGACACGAGGATCTGGGTCTGCTACCCTCACTAGCACACCAGCCATGTGCCTGCCCCCCTGATCAGGGGGGGGGGGGGGCAGACACAGGGATCTGGGTCTGCTACCCTCACCAGCACACCAGCCATGTGCCTGCCCCCCTGATCAGGGGGGGGGGGGGCAGACACAGGGATGTGGGTCTGCTACCCTCACCAGCACACCAGCCATGTGCCTGCCCCCCTGATCAGGGGAGGGGGGGGGCAGACACAGGGATCTGGGTCTGCTACCCTCACCAGCACACCAGCCATGTGCCTGCCCCCCTGAGCAGGGTGGGGGGGCAGACGCAGGGATGTGGGTCTGCTACCCTCACCAGCACACCAGCCATGTGCCTGCCCCCCTGATCAGGGTGGGGGGGGGCAGACGCAGGGATCTGGGTCTGCTACCCTCACCAGCACACCAGCCATGTGCCTGCCCCCCTGATCAGGGTGGGGGGGGGGCAGACACAGGGATCTGGGTCTGCTACCCTCACCAGCACACCAGCCATGTGCCTGCCCCCCTGATCAGGGTGGGGGGGGGCAGACGCAGGGATGTGGGTCTGCTACCCTCACCAGCACACCAGCCATGTGCCTGCCCCCCTGATCAGGGTGGGGGGGCAGACGCAGGGATCTGGGTCTGCTACCCCCACCAGCACACCAGCCATGTGCCTGCCCCCCTGATCAGGGTGGGGGGGGGGCAGACGCAGGGATGTGGGTCTGCTACCCTCACCAGCACACCAGCCATGTGCCTGCCCCCCTGATCAGGGGGGGGGGGCAGACGCAGGGATCTGGGTCTGCTACCCTCACCAGCACACCAGCCATGTGCCTGCCCCCCTGATCAGGGGGGGGGTTGGGGGCAGACGCAGGGATGTGGGTCTGCTACCCTCACCAGCACACCAGCCATGTGCCTGCCCCCCTGACCGGGGGGCAGACGCAGGTATCTGGGTCTGCTACCCTCACCAGCACACCAGCCATGTGCCTGCCCCCCTGATCAGGGTGGGGGGGGGCAGACACAGGGATCTGGGTCTTTTACCCTCACCAGCACACCAGCCATGTGCCTGCCCCCCTGATCAGGGAGGGGGGGGGGGGCAGACGCAGGGATGTGGGTCTGCTACCCTCACCAGCACACCAGCCATGTGCCTGCCCCCCTGATCAGGGAGGGGGGGGGGCAGACGCAGGGATGTGGGTCTGCTACCCTCACCAGCACACCAGCCATGTGCCTGCCCCCCTGATCAGGGAGGGGGGGGGGGCAGACGCAGGGATGTGGGTCTGCTACCCTCACCAGCACACCAGCCATGTGCCTGCCCCCCTGACCGGGGGGGGGGGGGCAGACGCAGGGATCTGGGTCTGCTACCCTCACCAGCACACCAGCCATGTGCCTGCCCCCCTGATCAGGGTGGGGGGGGGCAGACACAGGGATCTGGGTCTGCTACCCTCACCAGCACACCAGCCATGTGCCTGCCCCCCTGATCAGGGTGGGGGGGGGCAGATACAGGGATGTGGGTCTGCTACCCTCACCAGCACACCAGCCATGTGCCTGCCCCCCTGATCAGGGTGGGGGGGGGCAGACGCAGGGATCTGGGTCTGCTACCCTCACCAGCACACCAGCCATGTGCCTGCCCCCCTGATCAGGGCGGGGGGGGGGCAGACACAGGGATCTGGGTCTGCTACCCTCACCAGCACACCAGCCATGTGCCTGCCCCCCTGATCAGGGTGGGGGGGGGGCAGACGCAGGGATCTGGGTCTGCTACCCTCACCAGCACACCAGCCATGTGCCTGCCCCCCTGATCAGGGTGGGGGGGGGCAGACACAGGGATCTGGGTCTTTTACCCTCACCAGCACACCAGCCATGTGCCTGCCCCCCTGATCAGGGAGGGGGGGGGGGGCAGACGCAGGGATGTGGGTCTGCTACCCTCACCAGCACACCAGCCATGTGCCTGCCCCCCTGATCAGGGAGGGGGGGGGGCAGACGCAGGGATGTGGGTCTGCTACCCTCACCAGCACACCAGCCATGTGCCTGCCCCCCTGATCAGGGAGGGGGGGGGGGCAGACGCAGGGATGTGGGTCTGCTACCCTCACCAGCACACCAGCCATGTGCCTGCCCCCCTGACCGGGGGGGGGGGGGGGCAGACGCAGGGATCTGGGTCTGCTACCCTCACCAGCACACCAGCCATGTGCCTGCCCCCCTGATCAGGGTGGGGGGGGGCAGACACAGGGATCTGGGTCTGCTACCCTCACCAGCACACCAGCCATGTGCCTGCCCCCCTGATCAGGGTGGGGGGGGGCAGATACAGGGATGTGGGTCTGCTACCCTCACCAGCACACCAGCCATGTGCCTGCCCCCCTGATCAGGGTGGGGGGGGGCAGACGCAGGGATCTGGGTCTGCTACCCTCACCAGCACACCAGCCATGTGCCTGCCCCCCTGATCAGGGCGGGGGGGGGGCAGACACAGGGATCTGGGTCTGCTACCCTCACCAGCACACCAGCCATGTGCCTGCCCCCCTGATCAGGGTGGGGGGGGGCAGACACAGGGATGTGGGTCTGCTACTCTCACCAGCACACCAGCCATGTGTCTGCCCCCCTGATCAGGGGGGGGGGGGGCAGACGCAGGGATGTGGGTCTGCTACCCTCACCAGCACACCAGCCATGTGCCTGCCCCCCTGATCAGGGTGGGGGGGGCAGACGCAGGGATGTGGGTCTGCTACCCTCACCAGCACACCAGCCATGTGCCTGCCCCCCCCCCCCGCCGGATCTCCTCCTTCACAACGGTCCCAACCCCCGTTCCCTTGACATGCTCTGCTGTGTGTCACACATCGCACGGCGGTGCTGAGTACCTTTCCCCCCCTTTTTTTTATCCCGCCTGGTCCCTGGTGGGCCCGGAAGTGCTCCACCTTCAGTGCCAAACCAGGACTGTGCAGCTGAGCCTGCCCGCCCACCGACCCACACCGCAACATGCCCTATGCTGGTCCATGCCACTGTGTGTGCGGTGGTTGCCACAAGGGGTGGGAGGGGGGCGGCTCATACCACTACACTTCCACCTTTGCTCCCATCCCCATCCCTCCACCCGACCATCCCAATGTCCCCCCCCCCCCCACACACACACAGTCCTGCAGCCCTTATGCCCCCCCCCCCGCCCCAGTGAGCCTTTTTGTCCCGTCTCACGCTGGACCGCCATTTTCAAGCGGAAGAGTCCCGGCAGCAGCACCTTTTGTTCTGATCGGGCCCCCCTGCCCCTCAGCCGGCGGAGGCCTGCGGGGCAGAGCAGGGGACGGGGGGAGGCCCACCGCCCCGCGCCCCCTGTCTCAGGTGGTGCACAACGCCGCGGAGGACGTCAATGCCTGGGTCACGAAGAGCAACGCGGAGAACATGGGCCGCATTGCGGAGCTCGAGACCCAACTGAAGGCGCTGGTCCTGATCAAGTGCCCCGAGTGCAACCACGTCATCGACCAGACCCGGACCCTCCGCATGCCCTCGAAGATGCTGCGGGGCATGCGCTCGCCCGTCGGCTCCATCTCCTGCGGCCTCTCCCGCCAGGGCTCCAGCATGTCCCCGGACCCGCAGCACTTGGTCAGCCCGCAGATGGCGGCCGGGGCCCTGAGCCGGCCCCAGTCCCCCAACTTCGCCAACGGCCCGGCCACCCCCAACTGCGGCAGCCACACCAGCGTCATCACGGCGCTGCGGGCGGCGGCCCAGTCGATGGAGCAGCCTCAGGGGCAGCTGACCCGGGAGAGTATGCCCCCCCGCCCCCTCCGCGGTGGGTGTTGTGGGTTTTGTGTGCGTCTGCAGGGCCATTGCCTGGGCCGTGATCAGGAACGTGTTGCCAGACCGCGCCTTTTTGGGGTCACTCTTGAAGCATCCCCCAGCGGATATTGGATGTGCCACCCCCTCTTCAATACATCGTTCTGGCAGCCAAGACAATCCCCCAATGAAGTTGTCGATTTTGACCCCCCCCCCCCCCTCTGTGCCTGGGTGCCACGTTTTGGGAGGGGTGTGTGTGAGGGAGTGGGCAGGGCCAAGGTGTGTTTTGCATTGTGGCCGCTGTGCGTCAATTTGGACCCGGGTCCTGAACATATGTACATGGACCCCCTGACCCATTGCAGAGGTCATGGGTCTGAACTCCAGGTCTCCGGCCGGCCTCCCTATGGGCCATGTGGGTGAGGACTTGGCTGGTTGCAGGTTGGCATGCGGCAGCTGAATATTTCGAAAATTCCACTTTTTCCGATGCCTCTGGGATGGGTTTGCGTGATCATTTGGTGACAATATGGGCACTCTAGTGCCCATGGGGACCCGTACAGTGGCTCCAAGGCATGCTAGCCTGGGCCATGGCTAGGCCGCAAAATTCTATTGGGCAAGTCCACGTTGCAATGAATTTGCCTCCCAGCAATGGATTCCCAAATGGCTGAGTGTGCAATCATCCATCACCATCATCATCATCCGGCATGGAAGGGCAAAACTCCTGGTTGCACCAAACTCAGCTCAGACTAGGTACATGTGGTTTTTTGAATGGGCTTAGATTCAGCACGTGCGATCAGGGGATGGTTCAAGATCGTCATCCATCGGCCCATCCACAATCAAGGTCCTGATGTTCGATTCTAAGGGCACAACAACAGGTCCATTCCAGATGATTGTGAACATTCACGTACAAGTGGTTTTTGGTACAATTGGTATGTACAATTGGTTCAAGTTTAGCATCTCTGATTTGTTGTCATCATTCATCATTCGATGCCCAATCAACATCACCATTTTAGATTTGCAAGGCAACACCCAGTTTCGCAATAACCTCCGGCAAAGCAGCTCCATGTTGTAGTGTTGCAGACAATCCATGATTGGGGTGGGATGATGGATGATGACTATGGAGGATATCCAAGTTGGAGATGCTGAATCTGAAGCAATTCCAAAGATGGTTGATACCAACCTGTTTGTAGTACTCTAAAATGGCGCTATCACAACGTTGGTTTGGGGTGAAAATTTTGCCTCAGAATGTACAATCGCGACCCTGATTTCGGATTGGATGGTGGCTGAAGATGATGAAGGATGAACCCTGAATTGGAGATGTTGACTCCCCGATTTGAAAAATCACTTGTACGGTCTACAACGGTACAAGTTGAAGGCACTTTGATGTTGGTTTGGTGTAAAAGTGAGTGTTGCCTTGGGAATCTAGAATGGTGACCTTAGTTGGGTTGGGTTGGTAGATGATGACGATGGAGGATCCCCAAATTGGAGAAACGGAATCTGAAGCAATTCCAAAAACCGCCGATACCAATATGTTTGCAGTCGTCTAGGATGGACCCTTTTTAACGTTGGTTTGGCGTGACAGTGAGTGTTGCCTTGAGAATCATGACCCTAATTGAGGATTGGTTGATGTCCTAGCACGACAAAGGCTGAACTGGAAGTTGGAGACATTGACTCTCATATCCTCTAGTTTGAAAAACTACCATCGTTGTGAGGCGCTTGCTGGTGGTTACCAAACACCGGCCCCCATCCCATTGCCTCCACGCGCATGCCCCCGGGGTGATTTGCAGGTTCGCAGAACGGCGAGTTCGAGGAGGCTGCCAACGGAACATATGCGGACATGGACGGGCCCAGTAAGGCCATCATCCTGCTGCAGAACCCGCGGCGTGTGAAGGTGGAGAACATCACCGCAACGACGGCTGTTGTCAGATGGGCCAAGCCCCTCAACGCCGTGGGGGATGTGCAGTACCGCATCCTGCTGAGCACCAACGCAGGGGACAGCTACGTGACGCGGGACATTGTCCAGGAGCGGACGTACCTGCTGGACGAGCTCACGCCTGGGCACATATACTTCCTGTGCATCACCACGTACAACGAGCTGTCGCCCCCGCCCCATTGGAAGCTCATGGTTGTGTCCTTCCAGACGGTGGGGGACGGCGCCAACCCAACATCTGCCATGACCACCGTCCGTCAGGTTGAGCTTGAGCAGCAGCTCATTGCCATTGAGTATGACCCATCGGCCAACGTCATGCCAGACAACCCGGCAAAACCCGTCATCAGGTTTGTACTGCCTCAAGTGCGAGCGCCGACGGAAATGCTTTCCAGTGTTTCGGTGCGCTGAGCAAGACGCTGTGATCTCCCTTTTCAGTTGCAGCGTAGGACCGCGGTTGCCTCCTGCGGTGCATTGGGCTGAGTTGTGCCATGTATCCACTGAGCCCCAACAGTGCTCCAGCCCTTTCCATTCATCATCACTCGTCACTCGAAAGGGATTGGGTGCACATCGGCCCAACTTCGCCATCCGTCTGGCGCCCACGTCCCCCAGCCATCAAAGGTCTGGGGTTGCGGCCCCCTCACGCTGGCAGCACCCCTTGTCCTTCATCTGTTGTCTGTAAGGCATCCGGCATTGGAGCCTAGACAAAAGAGTGATGGTGGCTGGAAAATGCGCTGCATAGTGGGCCCCAGACTTTTTCTTCTGAAAATCATCGCAGAGTTCATTGGATCATGGGTAGTGCCGAGATATTTGCAAAACATATCTCAAGGTATCAAATTGGATGTTGAACCCTTTGTAAAATCATGAATCTGTACTCAACAATGTTCGCCAAGGAATTGTTCGATTTTCACTCTCCCCCCCCCCCCCTGCAGCTGTAAGCCATTTTTTGGGGGGGGGGGTGACTTCAAAATCAGGAGGTTGATCAGGTAGTCAGATCAAAACCAGAAGTGCCAGAATTCATGTGGAAAGGCCGGGGTTGCCGGCATTTCCATGGAACAGAAAATCATGGCACATCAGAAATGTAGAAACCACAGAACCATTCAAAATCATTCATGGAACTGCACAGACCAAAGGACATGGTGTACGTTGTGTTTTGGCAAAGGCTTTTTTAGAGGATTGCCGGTGCTGTTTACACAGGCCTTTCGACTCTTTGTTGTCATGTGGAAACAATGAGTGAATTCGATGGGGCAAGTGCTTCAATTGGATTGTGCCGCTGTTGGTCTAGACGATGAGCCAGCTGCACAGAAGTACGCGATTGCATTGCAAACGATGGAAACAAGGTGGCAAAATGACAGCACAATAGAGAGATGGGCACGTCCCAGATGATGTGGAGGAGTCTGATCAGCATTGTGACATGTGGTTACCATAGCATATGGGGTGTGCCGTGCACAAGCAAGCAAAGGCAAAGTACAAGATGTGGAAACTCAGGGTTGCAGTTCCAGTACAATCAATGCCACCATGGCAAACATCATTTGAAGCCCCAACGCCTGAAGATTTGTCCCAGCACATGCCCCTGGAAAGGCCACCAAGCAAGTCAATCTGAAGTTCCTTTTGGATGCATAAAGGGAGACACATAAACAAAACAGATGGTTTTGTTCTTGCATTGCATGGCTCAATCCAAACAAGTTGGAGCATCCCTCCATCCATGGGTTGACGGCCAGGTCGTGGTTCCATCCTAATGAGTGAAAGCTTGTGAAGGGCCTCAGAGCTTGTGGGACAAGTTGCCAATGTTATATCCCAATGCCCCCTTTTGCACAAGCAAGTTTGTACCAATGTGTGGACAGAACACTGTGGTGGGACGTGGCTGTGCTCCCTTACTTGTGGTGGCCAGTGACAGCCGGTGCTGGTGAGAGGTCTTTCGGTCCTGGAACCGTCAAACAATGAGGCAGAAAATGGGATAATGTGCACCAACCATATTGTGTAACGGAGACATCCAACGTTCTCTTACAAACACATCAACAACAGTTGCAATGGGGAAATGATTTTCTTGTGCTTTGGCATAGATTTGTTGTGCAATCGCTTGTGTGTGTTTGTATTGTATAAGCATTTTTGCGCACCGCAAAAACCACAGGAAGTCATGGAAATCAAGGAGATCACTGAAAGGTCTTGAGCTGCGGTGCCATGGAATTGTGGTAAATCACCTCGAAGAGAGGTTGTTAGATCAAGCGCAGGTGCGGGCGTCATATACCCCCCTTTTTTGGGGGTCATTCGCGTAGCATACCCCAAGGCATGATATTTGATGTCCAACCCCTTGTAAAATCATTATTTTGCCCAATAAGACAATCCCCCAATGGATTCTTTGACTCCGAGGCCTCTATCCCCTGAAACTGGATATCACTTTTTTTGGCGGGGGGTGGGGGTGGGGGCGGGTGGGGTGGGGGTCAAAAGTTTGTGCTCAGAAGTTTGTGCTCAGCAGGGTTTGAACGAAGGTCAGATTGGGCACAGATGACCGGTCGGCCGACTGGGATTCGAACCGCCAACCCGCACGCCTGCGGTCGGATGCATTACCATTCAACCGCTGCTCATTCTGACGGTATTTGTTCCCCTCACTGCTTGAAGTCAAGCCTGCCACTGAAAAGCCCAAACTGTGTGTTTCTGTCTACCTGCCTGCTTGCCCGACTGACTGTCTGACTGACTGCTTGCTTGACTGACTGATTGGCTGACTTGACTGATTGGCTGACTGTCAGCCTCTCTTCGAGGTGCACTGCCGAAGGCAATAGAATTTGAAACATGATTATGAATCATGACAACATGCGTGTATAGCTCAAGGGATTGAATTATGGGTTTATCCCCTTGTAAATTCCTGATTTGTCCAATTAAAACAAATCCCGTCATGCGTATTTGGTCGGGACCCCCAACCATTGGAAGCCCACATTGTTTTGGGGGATGGGGGTTCAACGAAACTTGCCCTTGCCGATCACGGCCACTATGTGTTACTCCAAATCCAGGTATTCCCCTCCCAATATGGACCCCCCCCCCCTTCCCACCCCCTACCTCCAATTCCCCACGATTCCCGCCCCGCCCTCCTATGGGGTCCCAATAACAAGGATGGCCACTTTCAGGTTTTCAAGCCAACTTGGTTTGGTTGGCAAATGTACTTGGTGGGTGCCCTGAACGACCTTTGACTGGCTTGGGGTTGGGATTTGGTGACAAGGGGAGCGCCTACAAACCCACGGGGACCCATCGTCCCATGGTGGTGCCCATTGTGCCCCAAAAGGGCCGTTTTGGGCTATTCCACACCATTGTCGGCAAACTTTAGTTGTCCTATTGCGTTCACAATGCATTGATCCAGACCCAGGCCTCATTCAATATTTTCTTTGGCTCCAAGGACCCCGGACCAACAAACCCTGGGAAACATGTCTAGGACCCGCAATTGGCCCCCTATAGGGACCATACCACTATGCGCGGATCCAAACCCTAGTCCCCCACCATTTTTTCTTTCCACATGGACCCCCTAACCAATGCCAGGGGTCTCCAGGTACCCTTGATCGGCCCCACAATGGGCCCAGTGGTGAGGACATCTTCTGCCCGGCATGGGATGGTTGAAAAAATGCAATTTGTGGGTGACCCCCAATGACTACTGGGTGGCCTTGGGCCATGCTTGAGTCGTCATTTGGTGACAATGGGACCACGTATGTATTCATGGGGGGGGCCATGTGGCACCGATTTAGGCCCATTTGTTGGGTGTCCATGGGCCCGTGTGAGGGCTATTTGTAGGCAATTGCAGCCCATGTGTAGAGATGGATACACACAAGTCTACACTTGGGCCCTAGTAAAATTTGTCAGCACACAATTGAAACAAGTGTGTTGCCTTCAGTATGTCCGGCTTGCGGCGACCTACAATGGACCAAGAAGTAGGCCTCGGGTTTGGCCTGAATTTATACAACTAGGCTGATGTGGCCTTGAAATAGCCCGTTTAGTCATGGCGGGTCACCAAAAATAGGGATTTTTCAGCCAACATTGAAAACAACCAAAACCTTGGTGGTAGCCAAACGCCGAGCAAGTTTTCCCCGACGAAGTGCGAACAAGCCCAAAGTGGCGGGGTTTAGGCCTTATTGGGCACCACTAGTATGGGCTCCATTGGTGCTACATGGCTCCCCATGTGTTTATATGCATTTCCATTGTCACCCCAGCTTGGCCCAAGACAGCCCAAGGGTCCCTAGGGGGGATTCGAAGTCCCCCACAAATCACGCTTTTCCAACCCACCCACGTACACCAGAGAACGGCAAAGTCCTCACCGGTCGGTCCCCGTGGAGGGGGCCGATGGGGGATCCCCTGAGATAGAACCTCAGGCCCTACCATAGGGTAGCGGATCCATGTAGAAGAAAGAATGGAATGGGGCTCATGTGGGCATGGGCACACAATGACAGCTACATGCCAACCAAGTTTGGCCCATCGTGCATAGCAGCCCCCCCCCCCCCCCCCGCAAAACCACACGGAGAGCCCAACTGGTGCTACATGGCTCCCCATGGGGTTTTTGTGTACTTCCATTGTCACTAAATGATCACCCAAGCTTAGCCCAAGGGTCCCAAGTAGTCGTCAAGGGTCATCAACAAAAGTACTTGTTTTGGCCAACCCATGCTAGCCTGGGTACACTGTCACAACCTCCCCAAACCCACCCCTCTAGGTGGGTACCACATGGTCACTAAGGCTACCAAAAACACCAACATAACATTATGGCTAAAACCGCATGAAATGAAGCGCTCATCCTGCTGCGCCTTACTGAGTTGGGAGTTGAGAAAACTTTTTTTAGCGGCACATGCAAATTAGCCAAAATTTTGTGTTTTTGCTACAAAAAAACAGGGTGTAGTTATTATTGGAGACACCAACTCCCCACCTTCAAAGGTGGGTTTCAGGGAGGGGGTCTCATGGGCCAAACTCTCATGCTTTTATTGGACAAAACACTGATTTTGCAAGGCGTTAAACCAACAATTCAACCCCTTGGGGTAGGGTATGAGAATGGCCCAAAAAGGGAGGTATGTGGAGTTTCCATATGTACCGCGCCTTGCGAGGCTTTGTTCTAACAACAATCCAAAGGTGGTTTTTGACTCAAATAGAATGGAGGGTCATTGTTTTGACTTTTTTTGACCTGCCCCCGCCCCCTCCCCCCCTTCCCCCCAAAGTGGGTTTCAAAGGGGGGGGGGGGGCAGTGGGGCCCTGACCAAAACCTCATCAGGGGATGTCTTTAGTGGACAAAATACAGATTTCACAACCCCTTGGGGCATGGTACGCAAATGAGCCCCAAAACACGTTCTGCAATTACTTCCTACGTTTGCCTTCTGGCGTGGCGGTCACCTACCGCAATAGAGACCTCTGGTTTACGCATATGAACTTTGGGTCTTTGCCACGTGCCCCGCAATGCGGGGGATCCACTGTATCATATGTTGGAGTCACCCGTGTTTCCAAGAACTGTCTTGAGTACTCTATGAATTTGTGGAGTTGGTCCAAAATAAAATGGGCCCCCAAAAGGGGTGTATGCGGTGCTTTCCTAGAGGCAGGGGTCCCATACACATGGGCTCTACCCAAAAGGGGTGTATGCGGTGCTTTCCTAGAGGCAGGGGTCCCATACACATGGGCTCTACCCAAAAGGGGTGTATGCGGTGCTTTCCTAGAGGCAGGGGTCCCATACACATGGGCTCTACCCAAAAGGGGTGTATGCGGTGCTTTCCTAGAGGCAGGGGTCCCATACACATGGGCTCTACCCAAAAGGGGTGTATGCGGTGCTTTCCTAGAGGCAGGGGTCCCATACACATGGGCTCTACCCAAAAGGGGTGTATGCGGTGCTTTCCTAGAGGCAGGGGTCCCATACACATGGGCTCTACCCAAAAGGGGTGTATGCGGTGCTTTCCTAGAGGCAGGGGTCCCATACACATGGGCTCTACCCAAAAGGGGTGTATGCGGTGCTTTCCTAGAGGCAGGGGTCCCATACACATGGGCTCTACCCAAAAGGGGTGTATGCGGTGCTTTCCTAGAGGCAGGGGTCCCATACGCATGGGCTCTACCCAAAAGGGGTGTATGCGGTGCTTTCCTAGAGGCAGGGGTCCCATACACATGGGCTCTACCCAAAAGGGGTGTATGCGGTGCTTTCCTAGAGGCAGGGGTCCCATACACATGGGCTCTACCCAAAAGGGGTGTGTGCGGTGCTTTCCTAGAGGCAGGGGTCCCATACACATGGGCTCTACCCAAAAGGGGTGTATGCGGTGCTTTCCTAGAGGCAGGGGTCCCATACACATGGGCTCTACCCAAAAGGGGTGTATGCGGTGCTTTCCTAGAGGCAGGGGTCCCATACACATGGGCTCTACCCAAAAGGGGTGTATGCGGTGCTTTCCTAGAGGCAGGGGTCCCATACACATGGGCTCTACCCAAAAGGGGTGTGTGCGGTGCTTTCCTAGAGGCAGGGGTCCCATACACATGGGCTCTACCCAAAAGGGGTGTATGCGGTGCTTTCCTAGAGGCAGGGGTCCCATACACATGGGCTCTACCCAAAAGGGGTGTATGCGGTGCTTTCCTAGAGGCAGGGGTCCCATACACATGGGCTCTACCCAAAAGGGGTGTATGCGGTGCTTTCCTAGAGGCAGGGGTCCCATACACATGGGCTCTACCCAAAAGGGGTGTATGCGGTGCTTTCCTAGAGGCAGGGGTCCCATACACATGGGCTCTACCCAAAAGGGGTGTATGCGGTGCTTTCCTAGAGGCAGGGGTCCCATACACATGGGCTCTACCCAAAAGGGGTGTATGCGGTGCTTTCCTAGAGGCAGGGGTCCCATACACATGGGCTCTACCCAAAAGGGGTGTATGCGGTGCTTTCCTAGAGGCAGGGGTCCCATACACATGGGCTCTACCCAAAAGGGGTGTATGCGGTGCTTTCCTAGAGGCAGGGGTCCCATACACATGGGCTCTACCCAAAAGGGGTGTATGCGGTGCTTTCCTAGAGGCAGGGGTCCCATACGCATGGGCTCTACCCAAAAGGGGTGTATGCGGTGCTTTCCTAGAGGCAGGGGTCCCATACACATGGGCTCTACCCAAAAGGGGTGTGTGCGGTGCTTTCCTAGAGGCAGGGGTCCCATACACATGGGCTCTACCCAAAAGGGGTGTATGCGGTGCTTTCCTAGAGGCAGGGGTCCCATACACATGGGCTCTACCCAAAAGGGGTGTATGCGGTGCTTTCCTAGAGGCAGGGGTCCCATACACATGGGCTCTACCCAAAAGGGGTGTATGCGGTGCTTTCCTAGAGGCAGGGGTCCCATACACATGGGCTCTACCCAAAAGGGGTGTATGCGGTGCTTTCCTAGAGGCAGGGGTCCCATACACATGGGCTCTACCCAAAAGGGGTGTATGCGGGGGGC